>CM075515.1:5255000-5260000 GCA_037950675.1 Hypophthalmichthys molitrix | reverse complement strand
ACATTTTTGTGATTTCCAGAGATCTCCCTCACAGGTCTTTTGGGGTACGAGACCCTCGTGCAAGTGTTTCTGTGATGCTAGCTCATGCTAACCCCTGCCGGAGAAACCTTGTCTGCCGTCTCCCCACAGCACATTAAGATTTCATGGCCTCCACCCCGCCCTCGCTGAGAGTCTCTAACTTATTTACGCCTCTGAAATCCCCTAATAAGGGTACTTACATTGATTCTCTCCCTAACCAGGCTTCATTACAGATTAAACAGGTCTGTAGAAGAGAGAAAGACGAGTTGAATGAGAGAGAAGATTATAGGAGCCGTGTGATTTATCTGAATATGTTGCACACACCTCATTCTCTCTCCCTCTCTCTCTTTCAGTGCCGTGGAGGTTGAACAGACAGACACCTCACTCTTATGTCAAGCATCAATTAAAGCAATTTTCGCCTTGGAAGTAAGTGTCTTCCTACTCTGTTTGAGATTATTAACATCTGTGGTTGATTTTTCCCTGCTTAAAGGAACAGTTCACCCAAAATTAAAAATTCATGTCATTATTATTATAAACACCTTCCCTGATGTTATTCCACACTTGTCTGTGGTACAAATTTTTACATGTATCTAAATTTACTGATAATATATGATTAAAACTATGGGGAAAAGCAAATACATGTCTATAACATATATAAATGTATAAAGAAACACCTATTTAACACATATATAAATAAAGAATTTTATTATTTTTATTTAATATTTAAAAATAAATTAATACTAAAATGGCTGAAGAGTAATCTAAATAGGTTAATAATATAAGAATATAAGAATATTAGAAAATGTGTTTTAAATATGTTAATTATAATATAAATGTATTTTAAAAGTATATTATTTAATTTTTTTTAATAAATATTTTTTGGCCTTTTTATATTTATAAGTACATAAACATGTCTGTCTATATATATATATATATATATATATATATATATATTCATACACACACCTATATACTGTATATGTACAGTATATACACAAACACACATATATATAGAGATAGAGAGAGTCATTAAAAATCTTTGCATTATGAACACATTCAATTATGCTGTTCAGTGATCATTTTTAAAAATGATCTAAAGCTCTTAAAAATGTCTTCAAAAATTAAATTTTTTTGTTCAGTGACAGAACCAACAACAAATGTATTTGTAACGACGAGAGGTTGAGAAAATGAAAAACTTATTTTTGTGTGACTAATTCTTTAAAGGCGTGTCTGTTAAAAGCAGTAGGTGTGACATCAATCACATTGTCAGAGCGATGCCCCCTATCTGCCACATGATGCATCATCCTTGAAAACTTCAGGACGTTCTCACTGGATCCAAACCAAAATTATTCCCTGCTGCTGAACTAAACTGTCTTGTGTTTAATTGATGGCGGTGGGAATCGGTCACGTTTAAAACAAGTGTCAGAGACGCCAAGGGAGATTCCATTAGCATAGATCTTTTAGCATTAGTGAGGAGTCTCATGTGAGCCGTTCCATGTGGACCTTTGGAAAGTAAACTTTCTTAAAACACTTTGTTTAAAAAAAAAAAAAAAAAAAAAAAAAAGTCAAACAGTTGACATGCATGCAACACAGGAACACAGGAGAAGTCTATAATTGTGAATTATACAATATTATGTATTACACACATTTATTATTATTATTATTATTTTCTGAAATGTCATTTCCAACAGTGTTATTTCCTTCCAAATCTCAATTATGTATTGTGAAAATGACATTCTAAATGTTTTTACAACAAATGGCCTTTTATGTATTCTAAGTACACATAATTACATGTATTATTTAATTATATTAAATATAATTAAATTAAACAATTAAATATAGTATTTCATTATATTAAATATACTATTTTTATTTAAATTAAATTGAAGTGTAACAATTAAATATAGTATTTTATTATATTAAATATAATATTTTTTATTTAAAATCTTTTTAAAAAATGCATTTGAAAAATTACATGATTTCTGAAGGATCATGTGACACTGAAGACTGCAGTAATGGCTGATGAAAATTCAGCTTTGCATTACAGAAATAAATTATATTTTAAAGTATATTAAAATAGAAAAACTTTTAAATTGTAATAATATTTCACAATATTTCTGTTTTTTCTGTATTTTTAATTAAATAAATGCATTTATACTATATTTAAATTTTTACTATATTTAATTTATTTTTTATATATTTTAATATTTTTTTAATTGTTTATTTTTAATTTAATATAATCTTTTTACAGTTTAATTTAATAAAAGAAATTGAATTTAATATGTTCATATGTTTTTTTTTTTTTGTATGTCTGTCTGTCTGGGTCTTAGACAAGCATAAAATAATAGGACCCTATACATATGACACATACTTGCAAAATACTTCTTTGCCAAAGGATGAAAGCCTGTAAAAAGTTTTTGACCTTCATATTTTAAAAAGAATCTGTTTACCCTGTATCCAAAGTTGAAAAACACCTAGACGCATATGTCGTCTCTGTTTGCTCTGTCAGTCAGACGTCTCCTCATGACTCCAGAGGAGCAGAGAAATTGGCTTTACTTAGTTGAGCAAGACACACAGATAGTGTGAGTCAACTCCATCTAGAACTCCATTTAGGGATTGAATCATCAGTTTCCATTTGGACCTTCTCCACCAAATTGAAAATGAATGTTTGTGCAGCTTGGCCTCGGACATGGCGCTCACCCCGAAGCTTAGAGTGCTTGTGAGATGATTTTGGAAGTGGACCGGGGACAGACCCCGAGCTTGGATGAGCCGCTGATGCCACAGGTGATAATCACGGCCGTGTTTGTGTGCTCAGGGTGGCTGTAATTATCAGCAGAAGGCTGTGGAGATAAATGCTCGGGAATGAGAGCAAGCGTCTGGCAGGCGGCACAGTTATCCGAGCCGAGGTTGAGCGTCGATAGCTGGCGAGAGAGATTTTAACAGTTGCGTGTCGGCTAAAGCCTGGCTTTGATGTTGCCCAAACCCGCCTGAGCCCTACAACATTTCCTTAAAGGCAAGATATGAAAGGATAACGTGTATGTGTGTGATCATATCTGGCGTGCGTCGCTGTTTAGTCATGTGGGAAATTCTACCACTTATTTAAACCAAAGCCAGCACAATAAAGGGAGTTCTCAGGTGCCTCAGATGGCTTTATTTTAGTTGTGAGCGTCGACTGTTTTGTATCACATCCTTAAGTCTCCTTTTCCTTTAAAAGGGACATATCATGAAAGACAGGATTTTTCTTGCTCTTTGAGATTTGGAAGACTATTGAAACTCTAACTTTTACAACGCAAAACACCTCCTTAGTTCAACCACTGCATTAAAGGGATATTTCAGCCTGAAATGAAAATCATTTACTCACTCTGGTGTTGTTCTTATGCCGTATGCTCTTCTTTCTTTCATTGACCACAAAATTAAAAAAATGTCCCACTTGCGCTCATCCATAATGGCAGTGAAAAAGAATGCTTCGGAAAATAGACCTACGTTTTAAAGAAGACACTCAGCAGATGAAAGCACTTCAAAAAATGAAAGTATGAAAAAGTTAAATACTGTAATTGAAATTTGCTGTACAATTTCTTTTATTTGATATAAAATATGTATATTTTACAAAATTATTTTACTCTAAAATCGAAGCCATTATGTCTAACCAAGTTGTGTTCCAAATTTGAAGTTGATATCACAAAAATTTAAGTTCCCATGAGATTTTGTTTAGGCGTTGTACCGAAAATAACCACCGGGTGTCATCCACATTCCATTGTAATTTTTTAATGCATTCTCCTGTAACAAATTATTAAATTTCTGTCCAAATATCACTTCTATCACGAGAAAGCTATGAAAGCTTGTGATTCAGACATTTCCGACAAAATGTGTTTTGTCAAGATTAGAAAAGTAAATTTTGTCAAATAAATTTTTAAATATGAAACATGACAATGCCCACTTGGGGGAGGAGCCCACTAAAAGGATTTAAAGTACCGTTTCCATGATAACGCAATGTCCAATTTCGAGATGTCCAAATTCTAAGTTAAGCTTTCGAATGATACCTAACTTATGATAATTACGATATTTTATGTGATACAAAAAAAGGCCATAAATAAAAACAGCGGCAAGTGTACCGCTGGCGGGACGGTGACAGTTAAGGCGTGAAAAAAGACCTAAAAGTATCACAGAATGATCCCATGTGACATGTGCTGTATATAACAAGTGTTCTGGGGATTTACGATATGAAATTTAATGTATTATTTAACGAAAATCCTGACCTTGGCCGTTGATCTTCTGTGCACGGCTATGCGACGTGTGCTTTCGTGAGATTCTGTTAGCGCCGCAGTTCGCTCCGTCTCGCCCAGAAAAAGCACACAAATTGTGAGAAATCAAGATTAACAAAAACTAGACATGAAATACAATCCATGTACCTTCTTCTCTGAGGTAAATATATCCGTTGTGTTCATCGTAACAAGAAGTTATCACGTTCTCCACAAATGTCGACTGTCATTCTGACGGTCATCAGACAAACAATGTTTAACCCAGTGAAGAAAGTGTATTTCATGTCGTGTATTTATTAATCATTTTTTCCACAACTTGTGTGCTTTTTCTGGGCTAATAGAGTCGTGGACAGAAGACCAATGGACAAATATATATATATATATATATATATATATATATATATATATATGGATTAAAGGCTATGATTGAAATGGCAACTAAATAACGATCATGCAGTGTTGATGACTTCATTGATTATAATGGGAATGTTCATATATTTTTATTGCGTCGCCACATACCACTCGATTCCAAGGAGACAAAAATAAAAAGCATAAACAATCTAATAAGAACTTATTCTCTTGTTTTCAAAGATACACATTGTTAATTTCACCGTAAAGCTTATATAGCAAATGGAATGCTTGCTTGTTTTAACATTATTCTGTGAAATTGAGATGGTATTTTATTTGTCCTACAAGAGAGTTTGAGAGTTAAAACTAGATCAT
>CM075515.1:5237500-5250000 GCA_037950675.1 Hypophthalmichthys molitrix | reverse complement strand
CATGGTTCAACCGACTTAATGGATGCAAAGCTACTTCATTAGAGACAATAAGGTGTGTAATAGATTCACGGTGGCGTCACAACAGTTTGAAGTGTGTGACTGAAAAATGAGGGGAAAAGAAATGAGAAATCGGAGGGAGAGAGAAAGGCACTGAGGAAAGGATGGACGGATAATAGAAAGGGATTGGTGGAGAATTTCTCTCCACCGTTCCATATTTAATCTTGTTTGGCCTGGGCCAGCTGTGTCCGCCGTCCACACACAATTCCTGCGTTCCCAGCGGAGACTTGGCTTCGCCAGAAGGTGCAAAGAGGACCAGTAAGTGCTGGATCCAATCCTGAAATGCAGACGAATGTGTGTGTGTGTGGAACACAGCTGGCAGCAGCATTGAGTGGAACAATAAACGGTCAGATGAGCCCAAACGTGGACGGGCACGGCACACACACACACACACAGCAGAGGTGCGCTCCTGCCACAGTCTAGTCCTCAGGCCAGATTGTTAATGGCTCTCACCGCTGGCCCAGTCGCCATGGCGAACCGCTTGCACGCTCCATCAAATGAAAATAAATGAAGAGTCGGTCGGGATAATCACTCATATAGAAAATCAATGGAGACTGTGACGGAAAATTCACTGCGCACTTTCAGACCTATTCGGCTCACAGGAGCGCTGCGGACCACATCCAGCTATCTGTCTGTCTACCTGTCCGCGTTCTGTCTGTCTGTCGATAGGTGTGTTCGACGTCGGCTGCGGCTGGATGCAATAAATCAGCGAGAGTAGCTGAAAACGGAGACGTGAAGTCGGACACTTTCTGCTTCTCGTAGTGACGCTCGCGCTGCGTTTGCATACTTTATCACAGCAGAAGTGAAATAAGTGCAATATTTGACTAATACACAGATGTTTCAGAGACATTTTCATTCAACACTTTATGTACTGCTTACAGTGTCTGTTTTTACAAGAATAAAGTTCAACATAAGCATATATTATTTAAATACTAATGTAGTGGGGTCTACGTTTTTTATCAGTTTTATTTTGATAAACATGACACAATATAACATCGCGACTACATGAAAAGAGCTTTAACTGTTATAAAAATACAGATTTGTGAGCATTAGCGGAACTAAAGTTTTCAGAATAAACACGAAACACACATGATTGTTGTCATGCGGTGAATCCAGCCAATCGTGGAACTGCTGTGTCATCATTAGAGCTCATTCAGCTCCTCTTGAGAAACTGCACTGGCTGACTCGTCCGACTGCTCTCGAATCGCTCTCGCGGTACTTTGAAGCCACACGTCAGTCACGTGGTGTCGGCGCTGTCTCAAGTCGGACAAAATTTCGTACCGGCATGCACTGCTTCAAGTCAGACTCAGATTGGGCTGTGCAGAGCTGCATTAAGTCGAACAAGCCTTGTCTGTCTGTCCATCTGTCTGTCTATCTATTGTCTATCTGTCTGTCTATATGTCTGTCTATCTATTGTCTATCTATCATCTGTCCGTCTGTCTGTCTGTCTGTCTATCTAACGTCTATCTGTCTGTCTGTCTATTGTCTATCTATCATCTGTCCGTCTGTCTGTCTGTCTGTCTGTCTGTCTATCGTCTGTCTATCTATCGTCTGTCTGTCTGTCTGTCTATCTATCGTCTGTCTGTCTGTCTGTCTGTCTGTCTGTCTGTCTATCGTCTGTCTGTCTGTCTGTCTGTCTGTCTGTCTGTCTGTCTATCTATCGTCTGTCTGTCTATCTGTCTATCTATCGTCTGTCTGTCTGTCTGTCTGTCTGTCTGTCTATCGTCTGTCTGTCTGTCTGTCTGTCTATCTATCGTCTGTCTATCGTCTGTCTGTCTGTCTGTCTATCTATCGTCTGTCTGTCTGTCTGTCTGTCTGTCTGTCTATCGTCTGTCTATCTATCGTCTGTCTGTCTGTCTGTCTGTCTGTCTGTCTGTCTATCTATCGTCTGTCTGTCTGTCTATCTATCGTCTGTCTGTCTGTCTGTCTATCGTCTGTCTGTCTGTCTGTCTGTCTGTCTGTCTATCTATCGTCTGTCTGTCTGTCTGTCTATCGTCTGTCTGTCTGTCTATCTATCGTCTGTCTGTCTGTCTATCGTCTGTCTGTCTATCGTCTGTCTATCTATCGTCTGTCTGTCTGTCTGTCTGTCTGTCTATCTATCTATCGTCTGTCTGTCTGTCTGTCTGTCTGTCTATCTATCGTCTGTCTGTCTGTCTATCGTCTGTCTGTCTGTCTATCGTCTGTCTGTCTATCTATCGTCTGTCTGTCTATGCACAGTCATTCTCTGGGAAAATGGATAAAAAACCAATCAAAAATTAATTACTCCTCTAGTTCTGTACTGTCCAATGCTAAAATCTATTTTCACTTTTTTCATTTTTTTAATTTACACAGAAAGTTACCATTATTTCAGTACATTTTTTTTCTTTATTTAATTTTTGACTATTTTTTAACTTTATTCAAGCTAAAAATACAGATAAACCATTATTTAAATGGATTATTGGTATTTAGTTTTAATGTTGTTGTTATTATTATTATTATTATTATTATTAATATTAATTTATGTAATGTTATTATTTTTCTATTCAGACTTGACAAATAATTTTTCTTTTTTTTTCATTATTCCTTTTGTTTTATTATTTTCTTTTAATAGTTATTTATTTAGCTGGTGATTTTGCCTTTATTCAGACTGGGAAATAACGGATATTCTTTTGTTTTTTAAATTATTTTGACTTTTTTTCTTTATTATTAATATTATTTTAGGGGAATTTTGCTTGTATTTAGACAGGGTATTTACCGTTATTTCAGTGTTGCTGTTTTTGTTGTTTATGTTGTTGTTTTGTGGGTTTTTACTTTTATTCAGACAGAAAAATACCATTATTTCATTATTATGTTTTTATTTATTTTGTATTATTATTGTTATTATTATTATTATTTGTATGTAATATTTTTTATTGGGTGGGGATGTTCTTTTTGTAATTGTGAGTGAACCTGCTGTAAATCCAAGCCAAATTTCAGACTTTGTCTGACAATAAAATTTCATCATCATCATCATCATATTCAGACTTGGGAATTACTTTTTTTTTTTTTTTTTTTCATTATTTATTTATTTATTTATTGCTTTTGCCTTTATTCAGACTGGGAAATTAGCATTTTTTTAATTATTGTTACTTTCATTTTTTCTTTATTATTATTATTATTATTATTATTTGGTGGGATTTTGCCTGTATTCGGACCTGGTATTTACCTTTATTTCATTGATATTATTGTTGTTGTTTTTGTGGGCTTTTACTCAGACCAGACAAATACTATTATTTCATTATTATTTTCATTTATTTATTTATTATTAGGGGGAGTGGGGATTTACTGGGAATCAGACTGTTAAATTATTTCATTATATTTTCTGTTATTATTCTTTTATCATTTAAAAAAATATATACATATATTTTTATTTTGTGTTTGCCTTCATTCAGATTATGAAATTACACAATACTGAATTCATGCAGCATGTTGGAGTATGTGAACTACCCGTCAGTCTACAACTAAAAATGATCCATCTTTAATAAAGACACAAGTTCTGTGCAGCCCTCTAATAACTCCATCCATTCTGTGTTTGGGTCCTTGTGTTCTGCTTGAGACGTGGCTTTTTGTGCATTTGACAGCTTGAACCCAACCGTGTCCTGTAATCTTCAGTGGCGCAGGTGAAAGACACGTGTAGACTTGCCTTGAAGCAGCAGGCAGTGAATCTGAGAGCTTGTGAGATCTAACAAGGCCATTCTTCCTGCAGACGCCGAGCTGAAGGTGTTTTGTTCCTTCGCCTGACTGAGGAGAAAACGGGATTATCTCTCTCAGGCAATAATAAACCTACGCTAATGAGTCTTCTTTTCTCTCTCTCTGTCTCTCTCCTGGAGGTAAACCCCTCTGTTCTTCAGTACAGTTATAATTTAACACTCCTGGCTCTCCGCTTGGATTCCTCCAGATGTTTTCGCTTCATTAGTGCATTACTTGTTTTGTTATTATTTATTGACACGTTTTGAGACCACGTTTGCCCTCGGCTAATTCTGTATCTGTTGTCAGGTAAATTAAAAGGAGTTTGTTATCCGTCGGCCTTCGATGTCCTGATGGAGTGGGCCGCAGTGGCTCTGAGCCGGCTGGTGTTGAGCCCTGCTGCGCCGGTATTGCGTGATGTCGAGCCGCGGCACTTTGATCCTGCGCAAATTTCAGGATTAGCAGCCGGATTAACGGCGCATGTGATGGATGAAAGAGCCCGCCGCACAGGGACAGGAGACCGGATCCTCACGCGATGACCTATAACCGCACATCTGAGGGAATTTGTATGGCAACAGACGGTTTTTGGGGCTGGATGTGAGCGATTTGCATGCATAAGCAAACAAATCTTTGAAGCTACATGCCGTACAATGAGAGCGACCGAGCAGGAATTCGGTCACCCTAATCAGAGTTTAAAGACTCAGTCTCTCGAAGAAGTTTTGTGTCAGGGCAAAGTTTCCCTCCACATGTTTTAATGAAAAGGTTTTTGTCTTTCATCGTGCTTAAACAAGGGAGCGCAGAGCCTTTTATTTTTCCGCCCTTCAGCCAAGAAACTGCTTTGCCCCAGATATCAGCTGTTCGTTTGGAGTTTCTTTCATAAGACCTGTGTGCACTTTAGTCGGTGGGAATGTATGTTGTGTCCTGTGATAATGTTCAATCATGTATTTACATGTACAACAATACACTGTTAAGAATCAAAAATCAGCTGTTACATGATTAAATGTTCTATGGTGTTCTGAATTGTTGCTAGTGTTCTATGTGGTTTCTATGGTGTTCTGAGTGATTGCTATGGTGTTTTATGTGGTTTCTTGTACATTCTAGATGATTGCTAGGTGTTCTGGGTCATCACTGGGGTGTTGGTAGGATGTTCTGGGGGTTTCTGAATGGTTGCTACTGTTCTATGGAGTTTCGAATGAGTGATATAGTGTTCTAGAGGGTTTCTAGGGTGTTCTGTGTGGTTGCTATGGTGTTCTGAGTGTTTGCTATGGTGTTCTAGGGGGTTTCTAGTACATTCTAGATGATTGGAAGTTCTTTGGGTTTCTAGGGTGTTCTGAATGGTTACTAATGTTTGTATGGAGGTTATAGGGTGTTTTGAATGATATAGATATGGTGTTCTAGGGGGTTTCTAGGGTGTTCTATGTGGGTGCTAGGGTGTTCGAAGGGGTTTCTAGGGCTTTTGTGCTTTCTATGGTGTTCTATGTGGTTTCTATGGTGTTCTAAGGGGTTTCTAGAGTGTTCTGTGCAGTTTCTAGTGTGTTCTAAGGGGTTTCTATGACGTTTTGTGGTTATTAGTGTGTTATGTGTGGTTTCTTTGGTGTTCTAAGGGGTTTCTATGGTGATTTGTGATTTTTACAGTGTTCTGTGAGGCTTCTAGTGTGTTCTATGTGGTTCCTGTGGTGTTTTGTGGTTTCTAGGGTGTTCTGTGAGGTTTTTAGTGTGTTCTATGTAGTTTCTATGGTGTTCTAAGGGGTTTCTATGGCGTTTTGTGGTTTTTAGGGTGTTCTGTGAGGTTTCTATTGTGTTCTCTGTAGTTTCTAGGGTGTTCTAGGGCTTTCTGTGGTTTCTGGGAAGTTATGTGAGGTTGCCAGTGTGTATTATCCAGTTTAGGGCTTTTTGTAGCTTGTTCTAGATGATTGCTAGGGTATTTTGGGTCATCACTAGAGTGTTGGTAGGATTCTATGTAGTTTCTATGGTGTTCTGAGTGTTTGCAATGGTGTTCTAAGGGGTTTCTAGTATGTTCTGGATGATTGCTAGGTGTTCTGGGTCATCACTAGGGTGTTGGTAGGATATTCTGGGGGTTTATAGGGTGTTCCGAATAGTTGCTACTGTTCTATGGAGTTTATAGGGTGTTTTGAATGAGTGATATGGTGTTCTAGGGGGTTTCTCAGGTGTTCTATGTGGTTTCTAGGGCTTTCTGTGGTTTTTAGGGAGTTATGTGAGGTTGCCAGCGTGTATTATCGGGTTTCTAGGGCGTTTTGTGGTTTCTAGTGTGTTCTGTGTGGTTGCTAGGGGGTTTCTGGTTAGGACAAGGACTCTGGTAACATTTAAAAGATACCTTTCTCATGTCATGTTGTCACGTCAAATCTGATTAGGACAATCTGATTTTTTTTTAGCTGTTTTATTGTCCACCGAGTGGAAATTGCATGGCTTGTGCTGTCATTCATGTTCATGGAACACGCCCTAAGTATGAGGAACAGTATAAGTGTTTGTCGTAGCAAGCACTACTAATTGACCTCACCTTTATACTTGCTTAACCACGAAATTCAACACCCCAACAAATTAGCATCTGAATTCTGCGTTTTGTCATTTGCCTTAATTGAGACAGACGGCTAAGTTTTCTCCAAGGCAGCTCTCCGCGCTGATGGCCATAACAGAATTAATGGACGCAGGCCAGTGTGTCTTGACCTTCTGTCCTGCATTACGAACACACATGTCAGGGTAATTGGATCCCTGAAGATATATGTGTGATTCTTAAGCGAAGTCTCTGTCGCTGATCTATATGTCCATGTCCCATTTCCTTTGTGTCCATGAGCTCAGTATTGAGTTAGAGCTGCTGAAATGTCCTTTCAGGTCTAGTGCTGTCAGTAAATGCAGTCATTTATCTTCCTAGATTAGAGGTTAAATATTATATGATTCCTTTCAAGCACCTGCAGGCAGATGCATTGAGATGGACTTTGCTCCTATAGTGCTCCTAAACCCAATCCCAAAGTAAAGATTGCTCTTTCATAGCTCAGGAAAGTTGATGGATTTTTAATTTCAGCATCAACTTTGTCTTGATGTTTCTCCTCAGATTCCTCGAACATGCACAAAACAACTGTTGACAGAAAGAGTAGATAGAGAAGATGTGGATGACAGCTCAGATCATTTGGTTTTGGGAGACTTTGATGAAAATAGTTTATATTGACAATTTATATTGAACTGTCTTTTGATTGGAGACTTCAAATCTGAGTGCAAAGAAATATCTAAAACTTTAGAGTAGACTTGTGAGATTTCTAGGGTCTGTTTCTCAGGGTCTGTCTTCTTCAGGGTGAGTCAAACTTTTGGACACAAGAAAAAAGTCTCGATTATCGCTCCATTTAATCTCTTAACTTTCTGAGACAAACAGTGAGAGATTGGAGGATGTATTTTTCTCTCCTACAGGGTCAATCACACTTCAGAGTCAATCAAAACTCTCAATTTAGTCTGTTTGCTGTCTAGGAGAAACAATTGAGATATTACAGAGATGTCATTGGTGGTTTGCCTTTACAAACAGGGTCATTCGTGTAATTAGACAGAAGCAAAATTCTCCATTTTCATCCACACTTTCACTCTCAAGCCTCCATTTAAACTCATTGCTGTTTAGGAGAAACAACTGAGATATTACAGAGACCTCACTTGTGATTCTTTTTTTCAAACACAAGCAAAAGTCTCAATTTTCTGTCCATTTAAGCTCTTTGTTGTTTAGAAGAAATAATTGAGACATTAAAAAAGTGTGTTATTCTTCCCTACAGGATTGGTTACACTTTCAAGCACATTCAAAAGTCTCTTTTACTGTCTAAGAGAAACAATTGAGACATTGCAGAGATCTCAGTGGTGTTTTATTGGTGATTGGTCACACTTTGGCATCTATCTACACCTGAGTTACACCTGAACTATTGCTGAAACAAATCATACAAGAGCAAAAACGTCCTTAGGACAAAGTAAAAGAATAACAAACTACTTCCCAAAAAGAGGGCAAACAACTCAAACCAATTTAAGCCACCATTCCAAATTAAAAAGAATTGTTTAAGGGTATGAACTAAAAAGGGCAAATGCATTTACGTGAAGAAATGGAATTTGTAATAAATGAGCTTCGTGATCAGCAGGGAGAAGGGAAAAAAGATGAAAACTGCCAATAGAAGGGCAGGGGTTTTTATGTAAATGAATGTGAGAGCTGAAATTAACTCAACCCTCAGGGTGAGTGCGTTATCACTTTGCAGCGTCGATGGAACTCCAGGGAATGGCAGGTTAACATCATAAAACAGCCGCCCAGGTTTGAGCTTCGTTAGGCTTTTTAATTTGAAGAATGTTTCTCTGAAGGGATGAATGGGTTGAGAGATTGAGCACCGTGGTCAAGCCAACATCTAGTGACCTTCACCGACTGTTGTAGCCATAATGTGTTTGTCCGTTAACTTCGTTTCATTTTTCAAAACCTGTCTTTTTACAGTAATGACTATTTTGCTGGTTGTTAGGATGTTCTGAAAAAACGAAGTGATACTTTTAAAAATATATAAACTAAAACCGCCAGTAGGTGGCAGTATGTATGGAAGCTCATTTATGCCATGGAATAAAACAATTTAAAACTTTTTATCTCACAATTCGGACTTTTTTTCTCACAGTTGCGAGTTTAGATCTCGCAATTCTGATTTTTCTCAGAATTTCGAGATATAAACGCGCAATTGCGAGGTAAAAAGTCAAATTCTGAGGGGACTTTTTTTCTCAGAATTGCGAGTTTATATCACGCAATTCTGACTTTATATTTCGCAATCATGACTTTACATCAAGAAATTCTGACTATATAACTCGCAATTGCGAGTTTATATCACGTAATTCTGAGAAAAAAGTCAGAATTGCGAAATAAAAAGTTTCAATTACCTTTTTTATTTTTTATTCAGTGGCAGAAACAAGCTTGCATAGTATGTCACTGTCTTAATGAGTTAGTCATCAAGTCATTAATTCATTCAGTAACGAAGCAAGTGGCTGTATTTATGAATGGGTCATTGAATCATTGACTCTCGCGATTCGTTCAAAGCTGCAGATTCGTTCACAAAACACCGCAGTGTGTTGTAGTTTTGCTGTGGCTTTCATTGGAAGTAGTATTTTGTTGCAAAATAGAGCAAGCAATACTGACAATACTGTGTTTAAAATGTACTGTACATCACTTAATATTACCCAATGCCACATTTACAATCGTGTGGATATTTGGGGAAAATTGCATTCTTGCTCGTATAACATATTATCAACATTAAAAACAAGAACTCACACGGGGTATGTTTTTGTATCGAAGAGAGTTTTTGAGACTTAAATCGATCTCTATGCACAGTCTGTCTATAGGCTATTTGTTCTTAATGCTAGTAAGTGCTAAATCCCCACTTTGACAAAGATACATTGTTGAGAAGAGATTTGCTAAGGCAGCTTACTTTGCCTATCATATGCACGCTGCTTGTGTGGATGTTTTGACTGCAAAAGATGAGGTCATTTGACTGGATGTCATGTGTTTACGTATTTGCTGTGGGTTGCTATGATGTCTTAGTGGGTTTCTGGGTGGCTCTAGAGCATATGAACAATAGAATTAGTGATGTCTACCTTAGCAAGCACTACTCATTATTAACATCTTTATACTCACTGAGACCCCAACATCTGAACTTTTGCGTTTTGTCATTATTTGTCCTAATTCAAGCTCTTTTCTTTTTACAGCAATGGCCACCTGGTTACCAGCGGTCCTACTGGTGCTACAAGTAACCGCTGCATTCTCCGAAGAGCCCATACTTGAGTTTTCCACAGACACGCCCATCAATAACGTGGCACAGGACCCCCAGACCGGGCGTGTTTACCTGGGTGCGGTCAATGCTATTTATCAATTGGACTCTTCATTGAAACTTGAGGCCAGAGCCGAAACAGGGCCCAAGAAAGATGCGAGGGGTTGCACACCTCCTGTGTCTACTTGCCAGGACCTGAAAGACACCAACAACACCAATAAACTGTTGCTGGTTAATTCGGCTAATGGGTCCCTGATAGTTTGTGGGAGTTTGTACCGAGGAATCTGCTCTCTGCTCAACCTCACAAACGTCAAAGAGCAGATATACTACAGCGACAGCAAAGGGGAGCGGACTTACGCCGCCAGCACCGAAGAGCACGTTTCCGTAGTGGGCGTCATGGCCACACTCGAAATCGACAATAAACCATTCAACGTCTTTTTGGTCGGCAAGGGCTATGGAAGCATGGACAGCTCGAAACTCATCAGCACCAGAATCGTGCAGAACTATCGCGACTGGGTCGTGTTCGAGAGCATCATCGAGGCGTCTACGGTCCAAGCAGTTCCCTTCGTGCCGAAGTACCTCCACGACTTCCGCTTTGCCTTCAAAAATGATGACTTTGTCTATTTCCTCTTTTCACGCACTCTCGGTGGAACGGACAACAAGAACTTTACTTTCGTTTCGCGCCTCTGCGAGAACGACAATCACTATTATTCGTACACAGAGCTTCAGCTTAGTTGCGGCCAGAAGAATCGCTACAATAAAGTCCAGGCTGCGTATTTGACAGAGCCGGGGAAAGTGCTGGCTCAGGCCATGTCCGACTCCGGAGAGTACGGGAATGTCCGGGAATGGGATAAAGTCCTGTTTGTGGTGGCTAGCTCAGAGGAAGGGGCCATTGAATCAGCTCTGTGTATGTACCCACTTAAAAACATCAACCAGAAACTGTTGGCCATAGTTACCGCTTGCTACACGGACAACGGCAAGATTGACGACAGATTAGTTGTGGAGAGTCCCTACACATCCAGTAAAGACGATCCATGTGTCAAACACGATGTAAGTAGCAGCTTTTCATAACATTAATCAATGACACACATGTCTGTTTTGAAGCAGAAAAGTTATTTCTTTGTAGTTTAACAACTAACAATATTTAGCTTCTTTATGGACCCAAAAGTGTATGTATAATGAGCTTCTACCAAATGTTTTAAATGTCAGTTAAAAGGACAAAGTTGTCCAAAGTTGATTTAAATAACCATGTCTTGAACATTGGGGGGGGGCCTTTTTTTTTGGGGGGGGGGGTGCATAATCACGAACAGCATTAAGAAATATCAAATATTGGGGGGGACAATTTGGCCATTTCCAATTATTGGGGTGGGGCTTGTCCCCCTCAGTGCCTATGGTGGTTACGGCCCTGATTTAAACCCATTATTTACTCGGAAATAAAGGAAAACAAATTATTTTTTTGTGCTTAACATACAGCACCCAAAGGGTAGAGATGTACAAAATGTACTCTTTTGCAACCTGTTTTACTTCTGTGATGCAGTGAAAGAAGATACAAGGAAAAATGTAGACATGTTAAAAAAAAAAGTCAGAGCAAATTATATTTTGATGAAAGTTTAACAAGACAAAAAGTCCAGGAACATATATTTAAAAAGTACTTTTTGTACGTCTATTACATTTCATGTTCTGTTTCCCTTTACTCTTTGTTATCTTACAGAAAGACATTGTGAACCAGTATAAGTGCGGAGCTGATTTTCTTCCGTCTCCATTGGCCAGTCGACAGGAGTTTGCCTTGAAGGCCAATACCGTTTTCATCAGACAAAACCTGCTGACCGCAGTGGCTGTGGCTGTCGAGAATGATCACACCATTGCCTTTCTGGGGCACAATGCTGGAGAGGTGATCAAGGTGAGATAAGTTGTGTTAAATTCTAGAAACTCCTTTCACACGGTGCTCAAACCCTCATCTGAGGTGCCATAACCCCATAGAGTTCAGGTAAGTAAGTGGGAATGTGTTCTAGATGTTCATTAGTTATGTAAGAATAACAATACAGAATGTGAACTATAAACTATTAATTTAAAGGGATAGTTACCTGAGAATTAACATTCTGTCAGCATTTACTTTTGTTGTTCTAAATCTGCATGGCTTTTTCTACTGTGGAACACAAACAATGAATATTTCTGTTCATTTATTTTCAATACAATGAGAGTAAATGAGGCCTGCTGCTGCTGCCAAGCTTTAGAATGACAAAAATCATCATAAAACTATCAATCTATCAGTCAATGTTTATTTATAGAGCACATTTAAACACAACTGAGGTTGACCAAAGTGCTTTACATTGAATAAAAGAATCACAATGAATTCGAAGGGAACAGGATAGAGAAATATTAACAAATTAAAAGGCTATCATAAAAGTTGTCCATATAACTCTATATTCTGGAATCATATAAATGTTTTTTTGTGAGGAAAAGATGAACATTTAAGTTGTTATTGACTGAATCTTCTCCTTGGTGTGTTTATGAGTGTTCATGACGGAAGAAGCGATTTGAATGGATCTTTTGATTCAGATATTTTCAGTGAATCATTTGATGCACTTCACAAAACCTCTCAAGTGATTCATTCACGGATTATGTCAGGATGTAGGAATGTGTTTGACATTAGTTCACTAGTTTTATAAGAACTGTTCTGGGGTGCGTTTCCCGAAAGCATCGTTAGCCAACTATGGTCGTAAGTCCCATTGAACTCTACTGGTAACAACGGAACTTGCAACCATATAGTTCGCTTTGGGAAACGCACCCCTGAATGATTTGTTCATGAATCAGAGTGATTCAGTTCTTGAGTTCAACTCTCTGACTCAGTGAACGTAGCTCACTGAAGGAATATATTATCAGTAAATAATAGGGCTGGGTATTGACACAAACTTAAAAATTTGATTTGATTTCAATTCACAAGCTTGCAATTCGATTCAA